>JALMGJ010000002.1:240465053-240510053 GCA_023362775.1 Charina bottae | reverse complement strand
GAAAAGACACATTGTCTGATGGTCTTAGGTTAACAATGAACCTGGTAATTGTCCGGAAGTATATATTTAATTCATAAAAGGTCTTTAATCATGACATAAAGATGAGAACGTTTTTAAAAGAAAATGAAATACTAGTAATCACAAATTAATTGAGAATCTTAGAGCCATTCCTTTCCTTGACAGAATAAAACTTTTTACCATTTCTGTGTCAAACAAAAGCTCTTTAACTTTTGTTTTTTCATTAATAGTATGAAAGTGATTAAATATATCCACCTAACAATTTAGGGCTGTTTTCCTGCTGTTCATTTCACTCTTTCTCCTAGATCTGTTTTGAATGATCTGTTTGTCCCCCAACCTTCCATCCTTGCCTGATGCTTTAGAGTATGAAGAATCTTCCATGTTTATTTTTTGTCTGTCTGTCCAGGTCTAGAGATATCATACCTAATAACTGCTGTACATATATATGTCCACTGGTGAACAAGTGGCCATAATTTTCAGAGGTAAGAGTGCTGTTCATCTGCAACTTCTTCCTTTCCATCATGTGAGTTTCTTAAAGAAGCGAACTCCAATAATTTGTTGAGCAAGTAGTGCAGGAACATAGATCTACCTGCAGATAATCTTTGTTATGTAATTGTTCCTATATGCTTGTCTACCATATTTAAATTTTAATTATAATTCTTTAGCCTTAAAGAGACAAATAAACCCCTTCTCGATTATCTCTAAACAAACAGATAATGTACAAGGAAGCCAAGGTAATAAATTAGTATGCATGTCAGGATATTCTAGGATGGTGAAGTACCCAGTCAGCATTTAAAAAGACCATATAGGGAACAAAGTGCTTTTGCATGTGCAAAAAATGTAATATTTAACCATATACAGCACAAGCATATACCAGACCAATGAGAAATGGACACATGCTATGCATGTCATTCATATATTAGTTCAGAAAGTGCAAATTAGATAAATTGTGAACCAAACTCCTCCCCTTCCCTAATTTTGGAAATTCAATTAGATATTTGAATAAGGCATGAATTTGGCAGCTACACCTTAAAAACTGGTCAGGAAATACACAATGGGCTCATAGATCAGCTGTGTGTTATTGTCTGCAACAGAAACTCCTCTTTTAAAGGTATCTTCTTTTTGGGAAGCTATATAATGTATTATACAGGGGCGTGGTCGCTCAGCAGGTAAGATGCCAGGCTTGTCGATCGGAAGGTCGCAAGTTCGGAGGTTCGAATCCCTAGCCCTGCGTGTGGAGTGAGCTCCCGCACTAGCTCCAGCTCTTGCCAACCTAGCAATTTGAAAGCATGCAAATGCAAGTAGATTAATAGGTACCACTTCGGTGGCTAGGTAACAGCGTTCCGTGCCTGTCATGCGGCCACATGACCGCGGAAGTGTCTTTGGACAACGCTGGCTCTTCGGCTAACAAATGGAGATGAGCACCGGCCCCTAGAGTCGGACACGACTGCACAAATGTGTGGGGGGAACCTTTACCTTTACCTTTTTATAATGTATTAACTCTGCTTAGCACAAGTTTAAACAGCTTATATAGTTCTATACAGTTTCAGAGTGAAATGTTAGCAGTCTGAGAATTGTTGAGAAGACAGTATGCAACCTTCTGCTGCCTGCAAAGTTATTTCTTCTATAATAACTTCATTTCAATTTTCTCTACAGTTGGCAAAAGACAATTATTTTTTAAAAAACAATTTGTTCCTTGAACTCATCCAAGATATGATATTAACATATAAAGAGCCTTTTTTACTTTCTGGATTAGGAATGTCTTGGATAAACTGGATCTATAGTATCCCCATTAAATATGTCTATGAAGGTTCTCAGTCATCCAGGTGGAATTGTCTGTAGCTTGAATCATGTCAACTGGATTTCTATTTTCTCAGTGGAAACGTTTCGCTCCTTATCCAAGGAGCTTCTTCAGTCTGAGCAAAGTTGGTAAGGGAATCCTGAATATGTTTCTAGGTAGCTGTGTGACCTTACACCTGGGGCTAGGTCTGAACTCTGAACTCTACATTGGAGAAACCAAACAACTTTTGTACAGGAGGATGGCCCAACACAGAAGAAGTAACACCACAGGACCAGAGTCAGCAGTTTATCTTCATTTAAAGGAAAAAGGACACTCATTTGAGGACATTAATGTTCACATTTTAGACAGAGAAGATAGGTGGTTTGAGAGAGGGGTCAAGGAATCCATTTATGCCAACTTGGAAAATCCTTCCTTGAATAGAGGTGGGGGCCTCAGGCACAATCTTTCCCCCATCTTCCTCCCTGCTTTGTCTTCTGTGCCTAGGAAGATTAAGACCATTTCACAAGCTCAACAGCAGCATGGTGATCTTAACGATCCTCCTTTAGATGTTAATAGGACTTAAAATAACATCTCAATATAACCATGACCTAGCCCCAGGTGTAAGGTCACACAGCTACCTAGAAACATATTTAGGATTCCCTTACCAACTTTGCTCAGACTGAAGAAGCTCCTTGGATAAGGAGCGAAACGTTTCCACTGAGAAAATAGAAATCCAGTTGACATGATTCAAGCTACAGACATATCCCCATTAAAGCAAAAAGTATAACCATTGCTGTTTAGGTCCCATGCCCAGGACTGAATCCAGACTGAAAGGGGTCCAGATAATCTGCTTCTTCCAGGATTCTCTGGAGCTGCTGTGCAACCACCTTTTCAAAAAAAGGAAAGTTGGAGACTGGACGAAAATTGTCCAGTATAGTTGGGGCTAGTGATGGCTTCTTGAGGAGGGGGCAAATCACTGCTTCTTTAAGAGATTATGGGACAACACCCTCTCTCAAGAAAGAATTCACCACCACCAGAACCTAGCCAGGTCCTGGGAGGCCTTAGCCAGCCAGGAGGGAGATGGATGTAGTACACAGGTGGCCGAGCTCAGAGTTGTGAGAAACCTGTCCATTTCATCAGGCCCAACGATCACAGTCAAATTGCATTTCAAAATCTTGCTTAACTGTGACTTGGATTTAGCAGCCTTGAGTTGGACTTAGATCTTGAATTGCACTTTGTGGCACATTCTGGCACGGATACTGTTTCCCGGGGGAGAGAGCATTCCAGACCGATAAGAGACTTCACAGCCCGGACTCCGTTGCTGGGAAGGTTAAGAAGTTCAAGGCAGCCCCTCCCTAGAGCCCTTTTGAGTTATTTCCATTAGCTTAGTGTAGGTAGCCTCAGTCTGGCAAGATTCTGTTCACAGGGTAAGAACAATAAAGAAACTAGAGCTGGAAACCCTTCTCAGCGTGGTTCTTGTCCTCGATCTCTTTACAACTTAGATTTTTTTTCAATTTGCTTTGCACTAATATCAAAGCGCAATACAAGATCTATTTTTTTGGATTTATTTATGGATCAGTCAACATAATAAATAGCACAACCCCAAATGTGACAAAATACTACATTTGAACAGATGAATTCTCCTAGAAATATTATTCAGCCAAAGTCAAGCTGTGGAAAGTCTCAATGATCTTAATTGGTGAGATAAATAAGTCTGTCCTACATTAATCAGTTGGGGACAATGGAGCCTAGATTTGGTTGGATCATGTCCAATATGTGAATTTGTTGTTCTACTTCATAAGATATGTTTTTCATGTTGAAGCATGCTTAATAAAATATATTTATAACAAAGAATTCTATTATATTCAGCTTTTCTCCAGGTATATTACTCCAAAACTTCAGAACTATAAATGCATATAGCAAACAGTAGTCATTCATTACTTTGAGTACATATATTAATTTACTTTATAATTCTATGAAAGTGAATCTGGAAATGTGACTGAGGAATTTAGTTGGACTTATTTCTGAGTATATCTATACAAGATTGCTCTTTTAATGAATGCTTTATATATAATTATTTACAAATCAGTAAATAATTTCTTGATGTATGTTTTCACTGTTTCCTACTTCCTATGCCCTAAGCAGTGTCCTTCAGATAACATAATGAACTGATAAACAATAGCAAACTACATAATAACCTCCAATTTAATTAATCTTGGCAATTAATTATTCCAAATATGGTTTAATAAGGCTACCCACTAATCTGCCCTGTGGAGGATCATAGCGTTATGTCTGTAACTTGGGTACTTTCTTTCACAAACCTATTTTTCTTCAGAGGAAGAAATATTCTTGTGACAGTTACAAACATTAACAATGTTACTGTAGTGTAACCTTATGTGGATTATACTATAATGAATTTATAGCTCTTTAAGAAGTCAGAAGTTTTTCTTACTGCAACAGATGAACATGGCTACCCCTCCGCAATTGTTTCCTTTAATTTCTTTTCTCTCTAATCTCAAAAAGTTATTTCAAGAGACAACTCATTTCTTTTAAAATGCACTCATACCAAATGAACATGCAAACCAAATTACCATGCTTGCTTTGAAATTCTAATTGAGCATCTCTGATCCCTGCAATTTATAAACATATTTAGAGTGCATATGACTGATAGGGTTGACTACAAGAAAAGCAACAATTGCATGCCTAACTTCTGATGCACAGGGAGGTCCTGGGTAAAAGTGTGTTGTTTTTCCCAGGACATCATCAATATCTTCATTATGAGCTTGAAAACCCAATCATAAATATAGACAGCAGCAGTCTGAGTTTATTTATTTAATCTAAGTATTTTTAGTAATCCAATTTAGTAACACATTTTATATTTTTAAGTAGTGTTTCAGGCTGAATCCAGACTAAAGTCTATTTAGGCAGGGAATTTGCTGGGAAAAATGGCTACAGTGGCTTTGGGAGCATAACATAATTGATCACTTTAACATGTGCGAGCGGTCGCCGCTGAGCGTTGCTCCGGGAGAGGGGTTCCTGGTCTCCTGAATCCCACCCTACCTGCCTTTTTGTTACCTGGAGGTGTGGATAGGGGATTTTGTGAGGTTCCCTCGGCTTTCATTTCTAGACCGAGGTGGGGAGATGGCTGGACCCCCCCGGGTGGAACAGCAGGCGACGAGGCGGCGAAGCGGGGCAGCAAAACGCGATGGCCGTTTGGAGGAGGAGAGTTGGAAAACGGCGAAAACGGCGAAACGCGGTGCTTTTCCCTGCGGGCTTTGGGGGCTCGGGCGAGCCCACTGCGGACTGGGCGGACTCCCAGTGATCCCTGGTGACTTCTTACTATTCGGTCAAGGACGCGCGGCCCCTTGGCGGCCCTCTGGTGTAGCGGAGGAAACGGCGGAGTGGCGGAGTGTAATCAGAAGCCTGTGGGCCTTGTGGACAAGTACTCCACTATATTTTTGGGAACTTGGGGCCAAAACGGACTTTGACAAACCCCCGCAACTATTAATGGACCTGGCAAGCCCCAGAGATTTAATATACACTGGAGGCTTGCGAGACCTTGGCACTACAACAAGACGGGAGAGCAGAGCAGCGGAGCGTGCTAGGTCTTGGGGCACACCGATTTGGACGATCTTTTGGTGGGCCTGGTGGTCTTTAACTGTGGGGGCGGGGGTCTAAGGGGGGACGACGGGTTCAGGAATGGGGGACCAGCCATAATATCCCCCGGAAATCAACAACGGTGGAAGGTTTTTATTGGACTTTTAACTTTATTTTAACAACTAAGAGGAAGCCCCCATCTGTACCCACATTTATCTATAGGCGGCAGAGATTTTTTAGGGTCCCTGTAGTGTGAATGTGGCCCCCCCTGGATGTGAGAGAGTCAGGGGGGAGTCCAAGATTGTGTGATAGTATGTATGAGTGCCCACACCTGAGTGAGAGGCAGGTGGTGGGCAGGAGTGGATGATATCTCTCTGCGACCAGTGAGAGTGGTTGTGGGGGGACATTGTAGGTGTGGTTGTGGTGGTTAGGCCCTTTCAGTGCCGAGAGCTTAGGCTGGTGCGCTGGGGGGGGCCTACCATCACTAGAAGTTGACTGAGTTTGAGAGATGTGTGCGTGTGGGAGGGGACTCGTGTTTCAACCTAGGGTCTTTGAAGGTCTGGGAGTGGAGGCATCTGGACCTGGAAGCTCTGGGGGTTATGGAGTGGGCTGCCCTATCGAAGTGGTGACGGGCCGGGGATGTTATGACGGGAACTGGAGGGCGGGCCATCGTTGGGGAAGACGCCCCCGGTGTTTATTACCAGTGGCGTGTTCCGGCCCTCCACGTTCATACCCAGGTCCTGGTCAGCAGATCCTTCAGGGCCCCGGTTTCCGGCTGCTGCTGCTTAATGCCAGGTCTGTTAACAACAAGGGCCCCCTCATATGTGATTTGATCACGGAAGAGGGGGCAGACCTGGCATGTATCACCGAGACCTGGCTGAGCTCGGAGGGGGGGGTAGCCCTCTCTGAAATATGCCCAGCCGGGTTTCAAGTGTGGCACCAGCCGAGACTCAGGGGCAGGGGAGGAGGGGTGGCGGTTGTAATTCGAGAGTCTCTAGTGGCCTTCAGGGGCACTGCTCCGCAAGTAGCCGGTTGTGAGACCCTGTTTTTCAAGTTGGGTTCTCGAGAACAGTTGGGAGTGTTGCTGCTGTACCAGCCTCCCTGCTGCGTAGCAACATCCCTGCCTGAGCTGCTGGAGGCCGTCTCGGGGCTGGCGGTGGAATTCCCTAGGCTTATGGTTCTGGGGGATTTCAATCTGCCGTCCCTGGGACGTGCCTCAGAGGCAGCTCGGGAGTTCATGACTACCATGGCAGCCATGGGCCTGTTCCAGATTATTCGAGACCCAACTCGAGACAGTGGACTCACCCCGGACTTAGTTTTCTTGTCGGAGCAGTGGCAGTATGCTCTGAGGGGAGAGTTACATCTTTCCCCTTTGTCATGGTCAGATCATGCCCTGGTGACCTTGAGATTCTCTTATGCCGCCCCACTCCGCAGGGAGGCAGGACCCAATCGATTGGTCCGCCCCCGGCGACTAATGGACCCAATAGGGTTTCAGAGGGAGCTGGGGGCTGTACCTCAGGATCTACTGCACGCTCCAGCGGAGGTCCTGGCCGCAACCTGGAATAGGGAGGCGGCCGGGGCCTTGGACAGGATCGCGCCTATGCGGCCTCTCTTGCCACACTTGACCCGATACTCCCCTTGGTATACGGAGGAGTTGAGGGTCTTGAAGAGGGTTAAGAGACGCCTAGAGCGCCGCTGGAGAAAGACAAGGTCTGAATCTGACCGAACACAAGCTAGAGTCGCTGTTAAGACCTACCTTGTGGCGGTAAGAGCGGCGAAACGTCAATATTTCTCCGCTCTTATTGCGTCCGCAGAATGCCGCCCGACGACCCTGTTTAAGATAACAAGATCTCTGTTGGGTAAGGTGGAGTCTGTGACCCACCTACAGGGCCGTGCGGAAGAATTTTCTGAGCATCTGCAGGATAAAGTCGCTCAGATTCGGTCTAAGTTGGACTCTAAGCGTGTAGCACAGTCTGGGGAGATGCCGAGGGAACGTCTTTGCCCGGTTATCTGGGAACAGTTCGATCCTGTTGGACCTAAGGAAGTGGACAGGATCCTTCGGGTTGTAAGGGCCACCACATGTCATCTGGACCCATGCCCTTCCTGGCTGGTACAGGCAGCCCGGGAGGTGACATGTGGTTGGGCCCAGGTGATGGTTAATGCATCTCTGGGGGAGGGGGTGTTCCCAGCTGCTTTTAAAGGGGCTTTGGTGCACCCCCTCCTCAAGAAACCATCACTGGACCCTACTATATTGGACAATTTTCGTCCTGTCTCCCACCTCCCCTTTTTAGGGAAGGTGGTTGAGAAAGCGGTGGCGTTGCAACTCCAGAGGATCCTGGATGATACGGATTATCTGGACCCCTTCCAGTCGGGTTTCAGGCCGGGATATGGGGTGGAAACTGCATTGGTCGCGCTTACAGATGATCTCTGGCGGGAGCGGGATGGAGGGAGTGCATCCATCCTAGCTCTTCTTGACCTCTCAGCGGCATTCGATACCATCGACCATGGTATCCTTTTGGGACGGCTCAGGGAGTTGGGGGTGGGAGGCGTAGTTCTGCGTTGGTTCACCTCCTTCCTCCAGGGCCGTTCCCAATCGGTGGTAATAGGAGAGGAAAGGTCCGACCCTCGTCCCCTCGTCTGTGGGGTACCGCAGGGTTCGGTTCTTTCCCCTCTCCTATTTAACATCTACATGAAACCGCTGGGTGAGATCATCCGTCACCATGGGATGAGATACCATCAATATGCAGACGATACTCAATTATATATTTCCATCCCTGGTGAGATAAGTGATGCAGTGGCTACCCTTTCTCAGTGCCTGGAGGCTGTGGGGGTCTGGATGGGGAACAACAGGCTTCGACTGAACCCTGGTAAGACGGAGTGGCTGTGGATTGATGGCTCCCGTGGATCCAGGAAGTTGTCATCTCTAGTTCTGGATGGGGTTGCACTACCCCATTCAGACCAAGTGCGTAATTTGGGGGTTCTTCTGGACTCACGGCTCCTGCTTGAAGAGCAGGTGGTAGCCGTGGCCAGGAGGGCTTTTGCACAACTTCGTGTTGTGCGTCAGTTACGCCCTTTCCTGGATCAGGAAGCCCTCCGTACAGTCACTCATGCCCTGGTCATCTCCCATATAGACTATTGCAACGCGCTCTACATGGGGCTACCCTTGAGGAGTATCCGGAAGCTTCAATTGGTCCAGAATGCGGCTGCTCGCGCAGTTATTGGTGCGCCTAGATCAGCGCATGTGACACCTCTGTTGCGACAGCTGCACTGGGTGCCTGTGTGCTTCCGGGTCCAATTCAAGGTGTTGGTTATCACCTTTAAAGCCCTACATGGCATGGGGCCAGGTTACCTGAGGGACCGTCTCATCCCCATAACGTCGAACCGTCCCACTCGGTCATTCAGAGAGGGCATGCTACGGATCCCGTCCGTAAAGGAATGTCACCTGACGGGGTCTAGGAGGCGTGCCTTCTCGATAACGGCGCCCACCCTTTGGAATATGCTACCCCCGGAGGTGAGGCAGGCCTCATCGCTCCCAGCCTTCAGAAAGAACTTAAAGACCTGGTTCTGCCGCCTTGCGTGGGGGGAGGGGGGGAATAGTTCCTCTTGGGGATGGCTGGTGCCATAGGGCCCTTTTAAACATCCAAACATCATACCACCGCATCTTGGATTTTTATATTTAATTTTAATATATTAGAGTGTTTTATTGGGTTGTTTTAATTGTCGGATTTTAATTTTTGTGTTTTGTAAACCGCCCAGAGTTCCCTTGCGGGGAGATGGAGCGGTATATAAATTGAAACATAAATAAATAAATAAATAAAATGTTGTCTTGATCACATGAAGCATCTGCATGCCAGTGTGGCATTGGCCAGTGGATTGATACTTCACTCATATTATCAAGCTGCTTCTTTAGGGAATCCATGTATGTTAGAACCCACAAATCAATGGCAATAATTTTCAGGATCCTTTCACTACCATGTTAGAAGGAAACAAAAGAGTATAACTCTATTCCTCATAACTATAACAGATCTTTTTTGGTTTTTTGGAAAGGGTTCTGGATAAGGTGCTTAGTTTTTTGGTGCCTTGTGGTCCATCAAGGCCTCACGTGCAGCATCACACTTTGGATTTACAGTATTTGTAATGTAGCTCAGGTGATTCATATTTTCTTCCAATTCTATTGAAAAGAACTTACCAACATATTTGAATGTATTCATATAGCAGGAAGAATTTGAGATAATAAAAAAACAATGATATTGTAGCAAGTAAAATTAGCAGATGAGTGAATCCAGACAGATTTAAAGACCTCACATAGGACAGGCAGAAAAATAACTTTATCCAATATGTGATATGGAGATATTCTATCTCCAGATAGAATGCTTATTTCTTCAAAGTCTGAAGTTGAATTCTTACATATTCATTTCAATATGGTGGCATTGAATAAGGGTTACCATCACTTGTCAGCCAGATTGTACAAGATCAACCTCTTCATATTGAGTATAATTGCATTTTATTAAATTCATCTGGTACAGAGGTGTGAAAAGTTTGCTTAATTTTTTAAAATATAAAACTTACCAAAATTTGTGAATTAGTTCACAAACAGTATGTAAAGAATTTAAATGTTGTAGAAATCAAAATGGGTAATGTTATCTATCTTTAGCTGGGGTTGTCCAGCTAACCAGAATTATGGTTAGTCTCTTTTAATTCCAAAAATATATAAATATGGCATGGCTCCGAAGTGGAAAACGTATTAAGCAATATATTTTTTTAGGCTCAGCTCTTGACAGTGTTATATTTGGCATGTTATTAGTTATTATTTTCTTTTCTTTGGCCAGGACCTTTTTTCAAATTATAAAGAATGGTATGAAAAAGGCTTCTTTTAAAGCTATTTTGTTTTCAGTAATAAGCTGATTTTCCACCAGGTATTGTATTTGCCATTCAGAGATCATCACATAACTGAATTTGCCTTTCAGGGCATGATGACTATAGAAATGATAGCCATAAGGATTCCCAGTTGTTTCTGCATGACAGCTATATAGGGAAGAAGGATTCTCATTTATCATTTTCATGAAAGCTATAATTCTGCTGCTGCTGCTGGAAGTCCTAGGGGTGTATTGAAATTGGCACAAAGAATCGCAGATGTGGGCATTCACCCAGTTATGTATACCAAACGTTGTATTTCTTCTCTTCTCAAGTTCAAGACTTTCTTTATCCTTCATCATTCTAACCATGTCAATTATAACTCATTGTTATGGAACCAATAACTTCCTGAATTAACATTTGGATATTTGATCTTATTTTAGCTCCAGCACTTGGCTAATAACGTAAGAATGTAATAGGAGTCGTGATGGATCAGACTAAAAGTCTATCTAGACTAACCATGCACTTTCCTTGTTACTCCTCACCACCACCACCACCACCACTATAATCTGAGTGTAACATTTGCTGTTCTACCTCAGACATCAAAATATCTTGGACCAGGACTGCATTTAAAACAATTTAGCCTATCAGAATCAAAACTGAGATGTTGTAACAACAAGCAAAATAGTGCTGCCATACTGTAAACTGGAGAGCAATTCTGTAAGAATCATATAAGGCAGGGCTTTCCAAAGTTTTCCCGCAGCGACACACCAACGGCGGTGCGCAAGAAAACCCAGAAGCGCCACCACCGCTTTTGGATTTTGCGTGCCGCCGCTACTGTGGCACTTTCGGATTTTCACGCGCCACAGTGGTGGCGGCAGTGGTGTCCTTGTGTGCCGTGAGAAAACCCGGAAGCGCTGATGGCCAGCCGCTGCCGCCGTGCGTGTGGCAGCACGCAGCGGCACGCCATCAGTGCTTCCGGGTTTTGACATGACACACCTGGGCCCCACAGGCGACACACTTTTGTGTTGCGACACACAGTTTGGAAAGCTGTGATATAAGGTATGGTATAGCCTGTATGGGAAAAAAAATGAAATATCTCCTTGAAGGCTATTGTGCATATTGGTTGTAACTGTAAATAATGATTTTATTTGAATTATTTTTTATTTGATTAGGTTAATGTGATCTTTATTGCCATGTCCTCTATATAAGATAAATGCTGCAATTAATTAATTAATTAATTAATTAATTATATTTATTTATTAAATTTCTATTACCGCCCATCTCCCTCAAAAGGGGAACTCTGGGCGGTTTACAGTAAAACCAGAATTAAAATTCAAAGAGGAGCACAAATACAAAAATATAAGAATACAGTTACGAATAACAATAAATATAAATGGGATAAAAATCTAGATGGCTAAAAGTTCTCTGTCAGTCCTCAAGCATAAGGGCCATTCTTGATCTAATCTAGGGCGTTAGCCATCCCCAGGAATGACTATTCCCCCTTCCGTTCCAGGCATGATGGCAGAACCAGGTTTTCAGTTTTTTTCGGAAGTCCAGGAGTGAGGGGGCCAGTCTCACCTCCAGCGGAAAAATGTTCCAGAGGACGGGGGCTACTGCAGAGAAGGCACACTTCCGAGACCCTGCAAGATGGAACTCCTTTACAGATGGGGTCTATAGCATGCCCTCTCTGCATGACCGGGTGGGATGGGTTGATGTAATAGGGATGAGACAGTCCCTCAGGTAGCCTAGCCCCATGCCATGTAGGGCTTTAAAGGTGATAACCAACACCTTGAATTGGACCCGGAAGCAAACTGGAACCCAGTGCAGCTCACGTAGCAGGGCTGTTATATATGCTGATCTTGGTGCACCTAAAATTGCCCGTACAGCTGCATTCTCGACCAGTTGTAGCTTCCGGATATTCTTCAAGGGTAGCCCCATGTAGAGCACATTACAGTAGTCTATATGGGTGATAACTAGGGCATGAGTGACCGTTCGAAGGGCCTCTCAGTCTAGGCAAGGGTGTAACTGGTGCACAACATGAAGTTGAGCAAAGGCCCTCCTGGCCATGACTACCACCTGCTCCTCGAGCAGAAGTTGTGAGTCCAGGAGGACCCCCAAGTTATGCACCAGGTCTGTCTGGGGTAGTGTGACCCCATTCAGAACTAAAGATTATAAATTCCTAGATACCGAGGGGCGATTAATCCACAGCCACTCTGTCTTACCAGGGTTCAGTTGAAGTCTGTTGTTCCCCATCCACGCCCCCACAGCCCCCAGGCACCTGGAAAGGGTGGTCATGGCATCACTTCACTTGGGATGGAGATATAATTGAGTATCATCAGCGTATTGATGGTACCTCATCCCATGGTGACAGATGATCTCGCTCAGCGGTTTCATGTAGATGTTAAAAAGGAGCGGAGAGAGTACCGAGCCCTACAGCCCACAAAGAAGGAGCCGCGGCCTGGATCTCTCACTCCCTATCAACACCAATTGGGACTGGCCTTGGAGGAAGGAGGTGAACCAGCATAAAACCACGCCACCCACCCCCAACCCCCTGAGTCGACCCAAAAGGATATAATGGTTGATGGTATTGAAAGCTGCTGAGAGGTCAAGAAGGGCCAGGATGGATGCACTGCCCCCATCCCGCCCCTGCCAGAGATCATCCATAAGTGCAACCAATGCCGTTTCCATCCCATAACTGGGTCTGAAACCTGACTGAAAGGGGTCCAGATAATCTGTTTCATCCAGAATCCTCTGGAGCTGCAACGCCACCACCTTCTCAACCACCTTCCCCAAAAAGGGGAGGTGGGAGACTGGATGAAAATTATCCAGTATAGTGGGGTCCAGCGATGGTTTCTTGAGGAGGGGGCAAACCAGCGCTTCCTTAAAGGTCGCCAGAAACAACCCCTCTCTGAAGGATGTATTTAACATCGTCTGGACCCAGCCACTTGTCACCTCCCGAGCTGCCTTTACCAGCTAGGAGGGACAGGGATCTAATTGGCAAGTGGTGGCATTTACAGTCCGGAGGATCCTGTCCACTTCCTCAGGTCCAACAGAATCAAACAGTTCCCAGATAACCGGGTAAGTACATTCCCCAGTTATCTCCCGAGATCCTGTCTCATGGTCAGAGTCCAACTTGGATCGAATCCGAGCAATTTTATCCTGCAGATGCCCAGAAAATTCCTCAGCACAGCCCTGTAGGTGGATTTCTGAATCCCCTCTCCCCAGAAAGGATTGGGTTGTCTTAAACAGGGCCACTGGGCAGCATTCCATAGATGCATTAAAAGTGGTGAAATAATAACGTTTAGCCACTCTTACCACCACAAGGTAGACCTTAATAGCGGCTCTAGCTTGTGTTCGGTCTGATTTGAACTTTGTCTTCCTCCAGTGATGTTCTAGATATCTCTTAATCCTCTTCAGAACCCTCAACTCCTCCATAAACCACAGGGAGTATCGGGCTTGATGGGATAAGAGAGGTTGCGCAGGTGCAATCCTGTCCCCTATCCTGCCTCCCTATTCCAGGCTTCAGCCAGGGCCTCCACTGGACCGTGCAGCAGATCCTCGGGTATAACCCCCAGCTCCCTCTGAAATCCAGCCGGGTCCATTAGTTACCGGGGGTGGACCAATTGAATGTGTCCTGCCTCCCTGCAGAGGGGGGTGTCATAAGAGAATCTCAAGGTCACCAGGGCGTGATCTGACCATGACAAAGGGGAAAGATGTAACTCTCCCCTCAGATCACATTGCCACTGCTCCGACAAGAAAACTAAGTCCGGAGTGAGGCCACTGTCTTGAGTTGGGTCCCGAATAATCTGAAACAGGCCCATGGCCGCCATGGTGGTAATGAACTCCTGAACCACCTACGAGGTCCAACCCAGGGATGGCAGAGGTTGGTACAGTAGCAACACCCCCAACTGTTCATGGGAACCCAACTTGAAAAACAAGTTCTCACATCTGGCCACTTGTGGAGCAGGGCCCCTGAAGGCCACTAGAGATTCTCTGATTACAACTGCCACCCCACCCCACCTCCACTGCCCTGAGGTCTCGACTGGTGCCATACTCAAAACCCTGCCGGGCACATCTCTAAAAGAGGGACACCTCCTTCTGGGCCTAGCCAGGTTTCGGTAATGCATGCCAGGTCTGCCCCCTCCTCTGTGATCAAATCACTAATGAGGGGGGGGAGCTTGTTTTTAACTGACCTGGCATTACATAGCAGCAGCCAGAGATCAGGGGCCCCATGAATCTGCTGGTCAGGGCCTTGGTTTGAGCACAGAGGACCGGAACACACCACCGGTAATAAACACTGGGGGCATCTTCCCCGTAGATGGCCCGCCCTCTGGCTCCCATCATAACGTCCCTGACCCATCACCACCTCGATCGCCTGCCCTGCCGTACAACCCCCAGAGTCTCTGTGTCCATTAGCCCCCGATCCTGGACTCCAAAGATCCCTGGTTAAAAATAGGGTCATAAACTGGCAGTTTTGCTTTACATTCACCGACCTTTTGAAATCAACTTTTGGGGGAAATTGGGTGTACTTGGTTATCTAAATGTTTTGACATTTGCATACTGGATTCCTTTGATATCTATGAAATAATTGTTCTTCTCTCCTCTATATTATAAAGCTGAATCAAGGAATATGTTCTTCAACAAAACTGTATTGTTTCCTCTTCTTGTTTGCTCTCTGATATTTCAGCTACCTCCTTTGATTTTTTTCTCCTACTTGAAAATTCCAGTTTAGGAACTGACATTTTGTTGCTTATTTAACGTTTTATTTAAGAAGATGAGAAGAGGAAATAAAATTACTTCAAAAATTCACAATCCCTTCTTCTCTACACTTTGAGATAGCATTATATTGCCAGTAGAATATTTTGGTCCACTTCCTTGCATAGAAATAACAGAAGCAATACTTTGTTGTAATGCTAAGGCATTATACTCATGACCCCTAATTTACCTGTAGCATATGGTGAATTCAAAAGAGCATTACAACTGGTTGAGAAATGGCTTCTGAATGTTCTGTTTTGCACACATTTAAATTTTCTATGTATGATAAATTGAGTAAAGTAATGCCGATCCTTCTACTTCTCTAAAATTTGAGTTGGCTGATTCTGAGTTGCTGAGCAAGGTTTCAGTAACAAGTTTTAGAATTTGGGCTTCATAAACTTCTTTTTAAGACTTACCATGCCCTTCACCTCTCCTGAGAATACCTTTTCAGAAGTACTGGAGGTCCCTGAAAAGTTTGTTTCTTGAAAGTCAGAAGCTGACCCAGGAGATTTCAATCCATTAAGAGTGACATCCTTAGATTTATTTCCTCTGGAAGTGGAAAAATCCATTCTCCATTAATTAATTAAATATATTTATATGCTGAAATAAAAAAAATACTCTTGGCAGCTCACATAGAAAAAAATATGCCCCATACAATAATAAAAACACAAGAACACTTACAAGAATAAAAAGAAAATAAAAGATGTCAACATCAAATCAAATCAGGGGAAGGCTGTCTGAAAAGCTCAGTATTTGCTTGTGAAAAAGTAGCAAAGGTTTTTGATAAGGAAGCTGAAACCCTGCCCAGTTCTGTGAATTTTAGTTGTTTGAGGATATAAGACTCAATCAGGTGTCAGACTTATAAGTGATCTCAGTATTCAAAATCGGAATGCATGAGTAATCTACACATAAGCTTCATTATCTTTACAAATATGAAGTCTGTCATGGCTTCTTGGATGATCTGCAGAAGAGCCTGAGCTGGGCTGTGAAAGGTCACGCTTAAACATCTTCAGTTTCAGAGTGGTGTTTGCATCAACTACAGGTAGTCCTTGCTTAACAACCACAATTGAGACCAGAATTTTGGTCGCTAAGCAAAGCAGTAATTAAGTGAATCTCACCCAATTTTATGACCTTTTTTGTGGTGGCCATTAAGCGAATCACCGCAAGCGTTAAGCGAACCATGTGGTCATTAAGTGAATCATGTGGTTCCCCATTGACTTTGCTTGCCAGAAGCCAGCCAGGAAGGTCAAAAATGGTGATCACGTGACCACGGGACACTGCGACGGTCATATATTATATTTATTGTATTTATATTTTTATTGTGTTTTTATTGTATTTTAATGATGTTGTTGTGGCTGTGAACCACCCAGAGTCCCTCCTTGAAGGGGAGATGGGTGGTCATAGAAATTTAATAAAATAAATAAATAAATAAATAAATAAATAAACAAATGTGAACCACTTGTCAAGTTCCCAAATCGTGATCACGTGACTGTGGGGATGCTACAACAGTCATAAGCGTGAGGACCGTTCGTAAGTCAGTTTTTCCAGCACCATCATAAGTCTGAACCATCACTAAATGAATGGTTGTTAAGCAAGGACTACATGTATGTCTTTTCCATGGTTTTATATATCTTTACTACCACAGACTTTGTTTTTCTAGGCGCAAAGATTACTGCAGATGCTGACTGCAGCCAGGAAATCAGAAGACGTCTACTTCTTGGGAGGAGAGCAATGGCAAATCTTGACAAAATAGTTAAGAGCAGAGACATCACACTGACAACAAAGGTCTGCATAGTTAAAGCAATGGTATTCCCTGTAGTAACCTATGGCTGTGAGAGCTGGACCATAAGGAAGGCTGAGCGAAGGAAGATAGATGCTTTTGAACTGTGGTGTTGGAGGAAAATTCTGAGAGTGCCTTGGACTGCAAGAAGATCAAACCAGTCCATACTCCAGGAAATAAAGCCAAACTGCTCATTTGAGGGAATGATATTAAAGGCAAAACTGAAGTACTTTGGCCACATAATGAGAAGACAGGATACCCTGGAGAAGAAGCTGATGCTAGGGAAAGTGGAAGGCAAAAGGAAGAGGGGCCGACCAAGGGCAAGATGGATGGATGATATTCTGGAGGTGACGGACTCAACCATGGGGGAGCTGGGGATGGTGACGGCTGACAGGAAGCTCTGGCGTGGGCTGGTCCATGAAGTCACGAAGAGTCGGAAGCGACTGAACGAATAAACAACAACAACAAACTACCACAGGACTCTGACCTGTCGATTTCTATGAGGCCTTCTGTTTACATGAACTCTTTTTCCATGGTTGTCTTCTTTCTAGCTGCAGATAATGATTTATTGATTCATCCAATAACAGCTAGATAGTATTAAATACTTAGGGCTTTTCTTGATGCAGGAAATGATTCTACTTCATTCATCAATGAGATGAAATCGAGACAAACTTGTGTTATGTTAAAATATTATGCCATAGGTGTCATGAGATTCTTCTGAATTGAGTATGAGGTTACTTTTCTTTAATCATGTACAACCCCATGAACAATATTTAGCTCTGAATTTGAAATTAATATTGTTTTGTTCCTGTGGCAGTTCTTCAAATTTACCCTTTATTCATTGTCTTGTAATATTTTGCTCAAATACTTTGGCCACCTAATGTGAAGAGAGGACTCACTGGAAAAGACCCTGATGCTGGGAAAGACTGAAGGCAAAAGGAGAAGGGGACGGCAGAGGATGAGATGGTTAGATAGCATCACTGATGTAATGAACATGAATTTGAGTAAACTCCGGGAGACGGTGGAGGACAGGAAGGCCTGGCGTGCTATGGTCCATGAGGTCACGAAGAGTCGGACACGACTAAACGACTGAACAACAACAACAATATTTTGCTTATTCAAATAAATAGGGGATAATTTCAGATGTATCACACCTAAGATAGTTAGGAATATGTACCAGTTACAAGATTAACTTTTAGCCTGCTTCAGAACTTCATCAAATAGCCAAACCAGAACAAATCAGACCCTGTTCAGCTTTAGGTGGGGGATTGGCGACTTGGGACATATCTCCACGATCTCCATGGTAGACCGGGCAGTGCGGACTGTTTTTTTGGCTCAGGCAAGTCTCCTTAAAGCTCAGAAGTGTTCTCTGGATTAAGGAGAACCCCAGGAATTGCCCCAACTGTTCTCCAGATGGCTGGTTGCAGCCAGAAGAGCACAAAATGATGTTTTGCAATCAACTGGTGAGCTAGCAGCCGGGAGGCGGGGTTGCCATCCTTTCCTAAGCTGTGCTGAAGCCTTAAACAGACTCAAAAGCTGCCTACCCCATTTCTAAAACACATTTTTTTTCTTTTTATTTGTTATTAAGGAAAGGCCTTTTTGCGACAAAGAAATGTGGAATCTCTTGGGGATTTTCATTATTTTTGGAATTTATTAATTTGTCAATTTGGCTTTTTAATTTTTTTAAAATATTTAAATCGTATTGTTGGGATTTAAAGATGTTTGCCTGTTATTTTTTTAAGATTTGAAGGATTATAAAAGAATTACCTACTCTGTTGAATCTGCTGAGCTGAATTTTGATCTATCTGCTGTTGTTTTCCCGTGAGAACGGATTTGTTTGTTCTCACTCTGGCTTTCATGTTTATTCAACTTTTCCTGTCTAAAGGACTTTCTCAGTCTCTTGCCTAATACGTTCCTGAGGCACTAGAGGGCGCCATAACGTTCTGTGGAGGGACATGGAAGATATCAAAGCTATCTTCAAGGAGTTTTATCTCAAGGTTATTCATACCCTAGAACACTTTTCAGAACTTGTGGAAACTAAAGTCTACCAACAAACTGAAAAGGATGGAAAGGATGACAAGGGTGAAAATTATTTTGAGAATAATGTTCCTGTTTTAAAGAAGAAAATGAGGATTAACGTCCCAAAGCCAAAAAGTGAAGGGAAGAAAATTCGCCTCTGGAATGTCAATTTTGAAGAACGAAAAGCTTTGGGCGTAAAGGGAATGGAAATGGCTGCATTCCTGAAATATCGAGACCGAAGACAAGATTTAAGCCTCAAGGGATAGAAGGTCTTTGAAGAAGAGTTGGACTTTATAAGGCAGGTCAAATTTGAGGTTTGCAAGGAGAAAGCCCTGTGTGTAACATTGAGATATGTAAATGCCTTAGTTTATTTTGAAGTTGGTTAATTGTTTAATTGTGTTTATTAGGACAGTCTTTTAAAGTTTTAGAGTCACATTTTTTTTGTTTTTGGGACAATGAATCTATTTTGGGTAAAAGGATATTAATAAGGTTATTGTTTAAATATGTAATGGTGGAGATAAAATGTTTAACTACTGTATATAAATGCTTTGGTTAATTGTATAAATAGGTTTGTAAGGATGTTTTCTTTTTGATGGATGTGTTTGCTTTTTAAAAATAATATTAATTAAATGTAGATAGGTTTTATCCCCTTTTTTGTTATTTTAGCAGATAGAGTACAAATGTAGTGAAGAAAGATAATATTTGATTATTTGTTTATTAGGTGAAAAAATTATGTTATAAAATGTTTTCTTTATATATTCTTCTCAAGGGAAAAATAGTTTGTTTTAGAGGAAATGTTATATTGAGAATGGAAATGCTTTATAGAAGTAATGTTTATTTCAGCTGAAATTAGAGTAAGAGATTGATATTGAGTTAAGTATATCTTTGTTGTAGAAAGTTGGAAGTCATTATGTATGTAGTGTGTAGTAGTCCTCTTTGTATTTTCACACTTTTTAGTTCTTTTTTTCTTGTAGTATTCTTTATTTCATTTCCTGTAGTTTTTATGTATATGTTGAATTTTTTTTAAATAAAGCTTTAATAATAATAAAAAAGACCTTGTTCAGTTTGATTCTGGCCCATGATTAAAGCAAGATTTTTGCCTTCACAGTCCTGATGAACACACACACACACACAAACACACACACACAGACACACAGACTTATATACAAACAAAGAATTGCAAATTGAGTTCACCATTCTGAAGGAATGAAGCTTCTCCAACTTCACAGAGAAAGTGAACTCCCTCCCTCCCTCCTTTGAAATTATAACTTTTCTACTTTTGGACAATATTAAGTAACATTCTCAGGCACATTTCCTTTCCAGGAAAGAAACCCTGCTAAATATCACAATGTTAGGGATGAATGTGAAAAAAGATTGCCAAAGATGAAAAAACAGACGAAAGCAAACTGAATGTCAGAACAAATGGTGGAAATTGCCAAGACGAGAAGCCAAAGTCAAGAAATACAAAGATCTCAGGAAGGAATTTAACAAAGAATTTCAAAGAGCTGTATTACAACAACATCTGTAAACACATTAAAGATGGAAACAAATACGGAAAAACAAGGAAAGTCTTTAGAAGTTTCATGCTTGAATTGGTATGCTAAACAATGCCAGTAGGCAGATAGTAACTGATTCAAAGAAGATCAAACAGAAATGGAAGGATTATACTGAAATTCTGTACAGTAGAGATGTCAACATCCAAGATAACTTAGAAGATATTCCCTACTTACAAGAATGTCTAGTTTTAGAAGATAATGTTAGAGCAACACTCTGGTCATTACCAAGTCAGAATGCTACAGGAATTGATAGAATATCTATAGAAATATGGCAAGCAACAGAAGAAGAATCAGTAAGGTTCCAAAACAAATTATGTCAGCAAATCTGGAAAACACCACAGTGACCTTCAGATTGGAAGAGGTCAGTCTATATACCAATATCAAAGAAAAGAGACTCAACAAAGTATGCAAACTATCGTACAATATCCTTAACTCCTTATCTAGCTAAATAATGCTTAGGATCATCCAACACAGATTGGAGCCTTTCATGGAAAGAGAGAGATGCCAGATGCTCAAGCTGGAAGAAGATGAATATGGTTTTAAAATTGGAGGAGGAATCAACAATAACTTGTGCTATACTGATGATACTACTGATAGTTCAATATGCAAATGATCTGGAAGTAATAAAAGTCAAGCAGCACAGTGAAAAAATGGGTCTAGTATAAGGAAGACCAAATTAATGACAACAAATACATCAACCAGCCTTAGAACTGACAATGAGGATACAGAAGTGGTGGATAGTTTTTTGCCTTTTAGGATCAACTATCAACAATAAAGGAACCAGCAGGCAATAAATATGCCATAGACTAACATGTGGTAGACTAACAAATCTTAGAAAAGATGCCTTGATGTGTCTATACCTACAAAGATCAGATCACTTTTGAACTTTGGAGTTGGAGAAGACTCCTGAGAATACCGTGGATAGCCAAATGAACTAACACAACAAATCAGTCCAAAGTTCTCACCTGAGGCATTAATGACCAGATTCAAATTTTCATGTCATGCAAAGATCTAGCTCTATGGAGAAGTCTATAACACTGGAAAAGGTGGAAGGAAAGAGGAGAAGAGGATGACCAGCAACAAGGTGGATGGACTCAGTTATAGTGGCAATGGGTGCACCACTGGAAGATCTGAAGGAACAGGTTGAGGACCCATTACCCTAGTGAATCTCTATCTGTGCAGTTGCTAAGAGTCAATACTGACTTGATGGCACATAATCAATCAATTAAATATCAGAAAGGTGCCTTTTAAAATCCATTATTTTAAATTTGTTGTAAAAAACAGATTCATCAGTCCTTCCTCATTGTTTTGTAAACATCTATAACAACTGCAGAGGTTCTGTTTGGAAAGAAATTTTATAAATAAGAGAAGGACTTATACAGGGATTTTGAAACCTTTGACCGTTTGTTTGTAATAATAAAAAAACAGCTAAATGGCTGTAACATTTTTTAAAACAGACATAGAAGATACTGGCTTTAGACACAGAATTCCCTCAAATATTTTGGAAGAGCCCCATTTAACCATTTTACAATGAAACTGTAGCATATTAGTCACTTGACACCATTTCCACTACCTTCCTGGTGTTTTATGGTAAAATGAAATTATTGTTTTCAATATACATAATCAATCAATCAATCAATCAATCAATTCATTCGTTTGTTTGTTTGTTTGTTTATTTTTGCAGCAGTTGGAAGTATCAGACCATGCACAAAGCCAATTAAATGCACACATTATATTCAGGACTCTGCCTCAGATTGTGGATCCTCGGCAGCCAATTTTACTCAGGACTTGGCTGAATCCAATGTTCCCTCATCAATGATCATGACCTTAAACAAATACAAAGGTGCTTAGAGAAATATGAAATAGTAAAAAGCAAGTGAAATTGAAATCCCTAGAGTTAAACTCAAATTAAAAAGCCCCAGTTGGCAGCAACACAGCAGAAATTGGTAGTAAAACATAAAATAACAGACGGGAGAGCATTATCAAAATGCATATCTAATACCAACAAAGTTTCAAAACCCACAATGAACATATATAATTGCCTTGGGATAACCACAGCCATCTTGTTAAGTAAAAAACCAGTCTTGAAATGAAAAAAATACTATAAAAATTTAGGTTATAAAATGAGTCCATGATGGGAAGTTATGAAATAATTTATCAGCAGTTCCAAAACCCAAAATAATTATCCTTATTTCCATATTCTTTTTTTTAAATAACAATAATTAGCAATGGCAATAATCAAAGAGTGGTTGGCATAACTGGTTTTGTGAAGTGGGATGTAGTTATGTAAACTACTGGTTGATTATTTTCTCACTACACATGTTGCCCAATTGCTTTTCAGCAGAGCCATATGAAATGAAATTTCTGTGGTTCAACATTTACCAAGCTGTCACGAATCCAATGTCTGTTTTAAAAACTGGTACTAAAGCATTATTTTTTTAAAAATAAATAAATCATATGGGACTCTTTCCCAGTGGCTTATGGGCCAGTCACTTGGGGACAAAATGTGACTGAAGATTTACCATTCACCTTTCCAGAACATTAATTATGGTTGTTATAAAATTCAGAGCTTTTGTTTCCTAAGAGCTAGTGTGGATACTGATAACTTATATATGCATTGTACACTTAATAGATCTCTTATATATGGCATTTTTTTTTCATTTGATACACAATTAATGATGAGCTTTAAACTTACTTGTTCAGGACTTTCTTTTGGATACAGGATTTTAAATATTGCTGAGTTACAGCCCTGTCAGTCAATTGTTGAAATGGTAGTATCAGAACCCAACCAGCTAGTTGAAGTCCACTTTTTATTGTGGGTAAGTTTTTATCCTCCTTTTTTAAGAGTTATGGTAAAGAGATTTTTTTTAGCCCATACTTTAAATAGTTGTACAAGATGATTGACTGTTGACAGGTGCAGATTGGCCTGTGGGATTGAAGAAAACGATCTCTTAAAATTTCCACTTTTAGACAACCAGTCAAGGTTATCAAGCACTTTCCATTCCTTCTTCTGCTCTTCAAACATAGAAAAAGATATAATGTCTTTGGTGTAGTTACTTCATTTCATAAAATAAGCAGTTCAAAGCAAATTATATATTGGAGAAATCACTAGAAATAGAAGTATGTCATTATTATCTGATTTCCCAAATTTAAAAACAAAACTGTATTTATCTGGGGAAGCAACATATGCACCAGAGAACAAGATATGTAAAGGATTACTTTTCTAATTATTACTGACTCTAGCTTCCCAACCTGGTGCGCATCCATTCAACGAAGAAGGAAGATGTTGTAGTCATATGTACTACTGATCCTTTGCTCTAAAAGAGACTTTGAATAATGTTAATTTATTTGACATCTGTCAAAAAAATACAGAATGATGCCTTAAAGGAATATGCTATATGACCTCTTGTAAATAACTCATCTCCTAAGTAGCAATAGTTGAAGAAGTCTCTATGAAAAGCTATGTTTGCAGTCTTGACAAGAGTGAAATGTATGACTCTAATTATTTTCCAAGCATTTACAGTATTCTGCAGCTGAGCTATTTCAATCCAAGGTTGGCTTGAATGCCAATGCTACATGTTGATTTGCTGTACATTCCTGTCAGTACTTCACAAAATTTCCCCTCATGTTTGGTCCAAATGCAACTGAAGTCAATAAAAGCTGGCAGCATTAGCTTTATTGTGAATCTTATACAGACTGATGTTTAATTATGTTTCTGTGAGGTTTTGTAATGTGGATTAATAGTTTTATTGTAAGCCTGTGATTAGTTTTGGTTTGTTCTAATTTGTATTTGGCTCCCTTGACCGTGAGGTGAAACAGCCCCCATCCCCCCAGAAGATGTATTCCCTCAATTTAATGCCGGTCTGAGGTGTTTCTCCTGCATCATCAGATCAATGAAAAGTAAATAGCCCACACTTCTTGTTTCACAGTGCAGTATTGATCTTTCTTCAGCTTTTGCTTCCCTTTTTTCCCCTGCATCTTGTGTCTTTCAACCCCTGGGACCAAAGTGATTGCCATAGATTGGACAAGCTAACAAGCGCATGATAAGGAACTGGTGTTTTGTGGTTTTTCTCACATACACATGCTTGGTATATAAACCCAGACTTCCCTGCATTGAAGGAGAGGTGCCATTTTGTGTATGGCACAAGTCACTGTGAGAAACAACCAGAGGAAAGGCACAAGAATAACAGAGGATTTAATTCTTTGCATCGGTCTTTTATTTTTGCATCTGGTGCTAAGCTGGGTGAGGACATCCCTGGACATTGCTTAAAACAAGAAGGCTTTAAGGAATGTAATAAGCCTCTCTCTCATTCTATCTCTCTCTTGGTGAACATATGGGACTCTTGCTGCTTGGGAGGTAAGTCTGAACTTGACACTGCAGTGACCATATTTTCATTTTTTCAAAAAAATCAAGCCCTGTTTGCATTCTGGCATTCAACATTCAGTGTCACACATATAATATGTAGTATTATGAAGCTGCTAACAAAGGGAATTTCTTGCTATAAATAAGAGGTGGGATTCCTATTAATTGTTTGTAGGTTGTCAGGGGGCTTAAAAACAATTGGTTGATTTTAGGGAGAAGAATTGAATTAATTTGCTTTCTATATGTGCAATGCAATGGAGGTACCATACTTCGTAAAGCTTAGCTGTTCTGCTGAGTTCTTTCCTGTCTCCCTTCAAGTGCTATTCAAGCTGTGATATCAAACATTTTCACTTTTTTTTTTCTGGGCCCTTCTCTGTCCAAAAGGTTCTTTGGCTCATATAAAAAAAATGGGATAAATGAATAATTGATAGGTAGACTTTTGGGCTATGCTGATCAGAAGTTTCCTGACATTTCATTTCTTTACATTTGTGTGGATGCAGTACTTGTCTCTAAGGATGCTTATTAGTCACGCGTGCCACTGGCTCATACGGCATAGAAAGGAATGTAAATATAAATAAGTAATTTATCTTTGATTTATTTTTCACATCACCATTCAGATACTCTGCTTGAGCAGATGAGGTCAGATTATTGTTTCCTAACAGTAGTCACAAATATACTGATATAGATAAACCCCACTAGGGCAGAGATGGTAAGAAAGGAATATTTTCTGCCTAATCACTGAGAGTACAGCAAAAATCTATACATGTTTACTTAGAAATAAATTCCACTATGTATAGTTGAGGTTATTATCCAATAACTATGTTTAGGATTCCAGATGTAAAAATTAAGAACTGCAACATGTCTAGTGGTTTACAACAGGGTAAATACTTACAATGTTTTAAAGCTGCTGACAAATGTCTTCTTCTGTAACTACTGTACTATTAACACAAAAAGAAGGCAATCCTGAATTTAAGATGCCCCCCTCACACATAGACACAAAAGGAAGTTAGAATTCACCTCAGTTTTATAACCATAAACTCAGTGATTCTAATATGATTCTCCCATGCTAAAGTTAAATCACTGGAAGAAAATAGTCTTCTTTCAGTGTTATAGTGTTATTGTTTGCGGTACGTTGATATATAATGTGATGTGGATGCTACTGCAGTGCGGCTTAATGAAAAGTTATTTCAGGAGCACCTTTGATAATATAAATGTTACCTTTATTGCCTGAATTTTTAGAACCCAAAGCCAATTTACATAGCTCATTATTATATCTAATTCTATGACTTATTCTCTATTTGTATGATATATTTCACTTCAGAGCTAGAGATTTGTTCTCACCTAAGCAGTTATGTAATCTTCAGGGTAACCCTAATTCTGATTTGAACACTATTAATTTTCTATTATAGCTTGCAAAAGTTGTTCTACCTTGTGGCACTTGCCTGCATTATTGAGTCAATGACCAATTGCAGAGTTACTTAGTCCTGGTTGGGGCTTAACCTGTTGGGATCTCATTTATTATTTGCAGATATTGATTCAGAAAAAAAAAAGTAAAATCTAAGAAGTGTGACTCTAATACTGACTTAAAGTTGTTAACTCTTAATGGTTTGCTGACTAAACAAGTACTATTTGAAACCTGAACTACATTGCATTTTATGGATAACACGTTAACTGCATTGCTTTGTAAATGGATACCTATACAAAATCTGTTTTGTTTATCACATTGCATTTAAAAATGCTCATTTTGTTTTGGCCATATTTAGAATGTCATTTTCCTTGCTTCCCCCCCCCCCCAAATAAACTAATACCAGAGAGCTAGAAACACATATAGTTTTCAGGGCTATCAATTCTGTTTAAAATTCAACTGAAAATAAATGCTTCTAGTTAAATGCTGAAATTTGATCAAACAACATTTTGAGCTTTATGTACACTAACGTTTTTCCTAATACAGTATTAAGATGGGCATTTCTGTTCTGTGAGATACGATTTTGGTAAAGGAATGAGTGACATCTGACTGAACGGTTGTAATGCTGATGCTGCGAATGTTCCTTTCCCTCCATGTATGATAGATGTTTTCTTTACTGTTTTCCATGGGCTGCTTGGATTTCATTGGGCAAATGTTTACTTCTTTTCATCCATCCAAAGGATGCAGGAACACCATGGGCATCCAGAAGAAGCAAAAGTGGGGATTTAACCATTCTGGATGAGTCACAATCTCCAGTTGTCATTAAAAACAAAAACAAAAAATAATGTATCTCTAACTGTTCTAAAAACCAACACGTGGGCCAAATCTGTAGCCACTATTTTGTAAGCTTGTGCAAATATTCTGAAAGGTACGTTTTTCAATGTGTGGGAGCATGTACAATGCATCTCCCTTCTACCAATAATCTTGAATATTGTTCCAGATTTGTGCAGCAGCTGCTTCGTAAACTACTCCAGCTGACTCTGCGTGTGTACACATGCACAGCCATTTTGCTCATCCACTGTGCTTCAAATGCAGAAACAGCCAGTATTGAACTATGACAAATTTTGCACTCTCCTATTAGTCAACTGGCAAGAGCACTGCGTGGTTTATTTTGTTCTCTGCCTGTTTTGAGCATTCCAAGACCAGCAGGAATAAACGTATTGCTGTGTGGAAGTGGTTCTTCCAACTCCATCCATACCATTTTTCATGGTTTTATGCTTCTACACCATACTAGATTTCTCTATGAACGTCTATTTAATTCCTGTAAGTACCAGGAGAGAATGCCCTGCTAGAACACGTATATAATACATGACAGAAATTACGTTCAAGAGCAATGTAAGAGAGAGAGAGTGAGAATATATAATTTGGTTAAGGTTTATTTTCTTTTTCCTTTATAGAATGTGGCTTGAGTGAGATTACTATCTTTTTCGGAGTGTTTTCTGATCAAGCATAGTCTTCTCAAACTGTTCTTTCCCTGTGGTGTTTCATATAGGGGAAGGAGGAACAGCTGGGAGAGGCTTTTGATCAGAAAAACGGCATAGAGGGAAAAAACAATATTTTTTCCATTACTTAAAAAATCAATATAAAACCAAAACCAAAATGTAAAGCAGGAAAAGCCAATCAGAGATATTCCATGTAATATGTCATTTGGCCTTGAGCCAATGATATTTCTGACATTAATTGGATGTTAACATTTAGGACTCCACAGTAGATATGCAGCTTGGTAGGGACTGAACCAAAGACCGTCTGTCACATTTCCTTTTTAAGAGCAATTCTGTGTGCTGAGTCATTTTAAACTAAATGTTATTTTCTACTCAACACATCCAGATATTTTGTAATTGTGTGGTCATAGACAAAATTGGAGATCTAAGCTAGTAAAGAAGACTTAATCCAAAAGGCATTGCTTCAGCAGAATAAGTATTCATTTTCATTGAGTGGAGCAGGTGTGGCTTTGATTTTTTTCCCCCCACATCCCATATTTTTCTAGCAATCAGACGCGTTTGTGACAAATTCACTCTAAATACTTAGTTTGTTCATTGCTTTGGAATCTATATCCACTTAACACACCATTCATAGCCAAATGGAAACTTTAGAATTTTTTTCCCTACCAACTAGTTGAAGTGCAGTGTATTTTCAGTCCATTTGTTATTGCATTGTCTAGTGAGGTAGCAACTGTGTATTAATTACAAAGTTCATTTACATCAGCAGGCAGTTTATGCAAATAAGCTTTTGGTTTCCATAAGCACCTTTTATAAATGGGATTAGCTATCTGTGAGAGGGTGCATATTTAGATTCCATATTTCTAGCCTAGTAGCATCTAACTTACGAGAAGTGCTTTGATATGAGCGTTAAAAGAAATTGATCAAGCAAAATTGATAGATCTATAATAGGGAATTTATCAACTCATGATGACTTGAGATGGAGGATCTTGAGTACAATGCAGTTTTTTTTAAAACTGAGGGCCAAAGTACTAATTTTTAAAAACAGCATCTTGATCATTTGAGACTGTCTTTCCCAACATTGGGTCTCCAGATGTTGCTATATAGCAACTTGCATCAGCACAAGTTACACTGGCTAAGGATGATTCAAATTGTATGCAAATATCTTCCGACCAAGTTCAAAAACTTGATTTAAGATTTGTAGGACTTACTGAATATACTGCTCTTACTCATTCAGTAATGAAAAGCAGAGCCACTTATTCAT
This sequence comes from Charina bottae, assembly GCA_023362775.1. NCBI lineage: Eukaryota > Metazoa > Chordata > Lepidosauria > Squamata > Charinaidae > Charina > Charina bottae. The sequence continues at coordinate 240,481,160 of JALMGJ010000002.1, read as the reverse complement.
CACTGACTTGCTGCTTGCCTTCGATCTATCATTTTTCTCCTGACAAACAGACCCAGATGTACATTGTATCTGGATACTTTAGTTAACAGAAAAGCATCTTGTTTGACAAAAATGACCCAAGTTATTTCATTGATGCTGTTGTTTTTTTTCTGTTTTTTTCCTTTTAGCAAAAAACATAAAGGTTCTAGAATACTAACTAGTCCTGTGTGTATCCTTTTCTTACAAATAATAATTGCAAATTAATATTTGTTTATATATTAAGTCAGTTTGTAACTCTGGTTCTTTTTTTTTACATTGTTTATTGCGGTCATGGACCAATACAAGGATAATGCTCTATAGTGGTGTACATAATCTGTCTTAGAGTATACATAGTCTATCTTAAAGAGATAATAATGTAAAATTAAAATAGAAAATTAAAAGTTAAAATAAACATAAGATGCATTTGTAGGCTATCTTGCTAAACTCGATGGGTATGATCTGAGTTGCTGCCTATAATGGATGAAAATATAGACATTCAGATTATATAGCATAAAATACATAAAATATATGAGTATCTAAAATTACCACTAAGTTAATGTATAAAAATTTAAATGAGTTACTATTGTATAAAATTCATTGCAAAATTAACCCATCAAGGTCTGACGAATCTTCATTGCTGCAGCACAAAATCTAGCAACCTGCGCTGTGACAGTAGGCTTTTCATCTACAAGCAGCATTTGGGTATAGTCAGAATTTGTGCGACCAGGATATTTACTAATCAACGGTAAAATAAATTTGGTTTGGATATCTCTGTAGAAGACGCAATGAAGAAGAACATGGTCTGTAGTTTCCACCTCTCCAGAGTCACAAGGACAAAACCTTGCTGCCAGTGGTATTCTTTTATATTTGCCGTCCAATACTGCAGAAGGGAGAGTGTGACATCGAGCTAAAGAAAAATCTCTCTGGTGGCTGAGTATTTCTAGCTCTGTGAGTTATTTAGCGGCAGTAATGATGTGTTTATTGTGTGCTGGAGACAGGAAGGATAAAACCTTCCCTAAATATTCTTGCTTCTCTATATCCCTTATCCTTCGTTTCAGCTCTTGTTTTGCTTGGTTGAATTCCATCTCAGGGACTGAAGATGGAGAATAGCCTAGCTTTAACAGATTAGAGACAATGGCCTTTATCCATGTGGATTGAAAATTATCTTGAAGAATGAGAGGTGCTAGGCCCTTGGGATAGAAATTGAGCTTTAACCAAAGGTTTAGAGAGGCTAAACACACTCTTGATTCAACTTTTGGCATGCCTGTTTTGAGTTGTAGATGTGCTTTTGAAACACCTCGAGGCATCTGGAGTACTGCTCTAATAAATTTAGATTGTACTCTTTCCAGAGGTGTAAAACATGAAGATGGGGGTCCAACTAGAGTCCCATAGAGAAGCAGCGCTAATGACTTCGCCTGAAAGAGTTTGAGTGTGGCTGGAACATAAGATCCTCCTGACATCGGAAGAATTTTAAGACATCTTAAACGCTATCTTAAAATTCATTTGATGTAACTCTGGTTCCAGATGTTAGCTGAACAAAATGGATAACAATTAATTATGAAATTCACCTCTACTTAAATATCATAAGATCAAGCTGAGCATAAATGACCTTTTGAAATTCTCTAACAAATTTGAGAGCAAAGAAACTGGGTGGACAGTTTCTCTGGGGGAAGGAGAAATTTTCCAATAATTTATCAAGACAGGATTAAATAGCCCTGCTATTCAAAAAGCTCAGTGGGAAAAGGTCCCTCATGGTGTCTTCCTGTGACAAGGAAAGAAGGCTGCAAACTGCGGGAGAAATAGCTTGACAATGAAAGACAAGGTATTTGCACATAGTCTTTGTCCATCTTATAAATAAATAAGTGCAAGGTCAACCCATTCCATCGATAGAGTTTCTTCAAAAGTCTTCCCTCCTTTGAAAAATGTAAAGCAAATTCTCTTTCAACAATTTGAATGAGAACTGGTAGAAAACTATGTGGGGCAATTTCCCAGCCTATACCTAGTGTTAAAAAAAAATCTTGTTGGTGCAAACTGTAATAACTTTCTCAGGTGATCTTTTATATGTAAATAAAACTCAGGATGGTGACTTTATTTGCTGGAGTATCAGAAGATCCACTGAAAGGAAATGAAAAAAAAATTGTTGTAGCTCATAGAAGTTTGATTATTATGAGTGGATTTTGTCTTTCTCAAGTAACCACTTCTAAAAAAAATCACCAGGTCATCTGTTCCATAACCTTTTCCCCAGCGTAATTTCAGAATTATTATGGCTAAAATAAATATATGTGCCTCCTGATAATACAGTGGTGATTCCCACTAGCCAGTAAAGGCAACCACCTTTTTATCGTGATTAATTCATACTATGTCTGACATTACTTAAGAATCAGTGGGTCAATTTGCTGCTGGCTGGTCTGCACTGTTCCTCAGTATCAATCAACCTATGTTTACCCGAAGTGGTGCCTCTTGTAGCATTGTTCATACATTACAAATGCATTATCTTGACCATCAAATAGTGCCCAATAACACTTCATTTGCATATCATTTTGTTAGCTTCACCTAGAGTTTGTGTATGAATAAAATGGTTGTCATTTTGTCCTTTACCTCAGACAGAAAAAATTATTGGGTCAGACCTCGATATGCATAGCTCAAAGAACTTGCACTCAGAGTGCTTTTCCTTTCTTTAATCCCACCATTCTATCACTACAACCTGAGGATTTTTTTCATCCAATGTTATTTAATCAATTTGATCTACAGACTACTGCTAAACAGTATCGCTTTAAGCACCTTACTTCCTAAAGTGTGCTGCCTTTTTAGAAGCACCACTGCATATAGTCTTAGTAATTCTGTAATTACTACATTAGGCTTTCTTAATCAGGCAGTCAACCCTACCAGCTTTTGAGAGGTATGAAAAGGAAGAAAATGGTTAGATATTCAGTTTCTGTCAAAATGCCAAAGTAACTTCATTATCATTGACTTGAAGATAAAATATCTTGGACCAGTTTTGGGTGGGGACAAAAAAATAATCTGATCTAATGTAATTCATTTTCAATTAATGAAATACAATGGTGATTACTCACTGTATGTTTAATAATAATTTTATTCTTTTGTTATATTAAAAATAATCTCATGGCAACTAGGAACCTCAAGTTGTGAACCCTAATATATACTGAAGTGGAAGCCTGTCAGTCACAGTTATTTATTTTATTTTTTTCTGTCACTGAGAAATGGTAGACATTGTTGTCACCACTGAGTGGTAAGAAAATAAGCCAACAAATTCCACCACCTTGTAAATGTATAAGAACCTTGGGATTATTTTTATTAATGAATGAAAATGATGGATTATATATTATATTAGCACCCTATCCCAAAGTAGACTGCTGCTGTTGTTATTATTTATATTAATTACATTTCCTAGCTGTATTAGGGGAACAAATGAAATCAACAAAGACACATGTCTGATGAGAAGAATGTTGTTGAAGAAGATTTTTGGTTAATCAATAATGCACATTAACCACAGTTCATTAAATTCACATGATTCTTCATATTGCCAAAATATTCCATCATAGTTAATTGATTTCCTGAATTAGAGTCTTATCATCTTCCGCTAACATTTCAAAAAGATGTCAAGAAAATCATAAGCAAAGAGGGATATTGCATTCACAATGTTCATTCTGAAGAACACCAAGTATAACATGTTGCTATATAAGGGTCAAAAGATATCTGGGATTCTAGTCCTGTTGTCCACAAGCACAAAAATATCGCATTTTAATCATCAAATTGTTAGTAAATGCATTAGATTTTACAGATCTGTGTAAATTATACTGGCTTCTACTTATTCAATATTCAATACATTGTAATCTGATTTGGATTACACTGTATATTCCTGTTTATATTGCCTGGAGCTAAAATGAGGGTTTGTAGTTCTTTATGATAATATGTCTATGAAGGTTCTCAGTCATTTATGATAATACTTTTATGCAGTATTATTTACACTTATTTATTTAATTTTATTTATTTGTTAAATTTATAACCTGCTTATTACTAATGAAACAAATCCATTATCAGGGTAGCCTTATAACAAAAATTTAAAAGCACCATAATATATGTAACAGTGGAGGTCAGGAAGAAATGTTAGATACTACTTTCATTGCTGAAAAGAATTCACAAAATGTGTTCATGTTTATGTATCCAGGTAGCTATGCTAGCCTCAAACTGGATGGCCAAAAGAACGGAGAGAAGACACTTACCCCCTCTTCTGCATATATATTATCAAGGCTCACTTATCTCTTCAACTGGTCAGGATTGTTCTATAACACATTAATATAAAAATAACATCTGTATAAAAACAGAATCAACGATGGGCAGTTTGATAAAAGTGAAAAAGTTTAAAGGTCTTGAAAAAATCTAGGAAAACACATATTTCTGTAATGCCAGAAAGATATCAGGGTAGGTCTTTAGGGAGAATACTCCAGAATGCTACATCTGAAAAGGTCCTCCCTATTGCATCTCCAGTAATGTGGAAAGGCAGAAAAAGATCTTTGAGGAAGATATGCAGTAAAAGTATGGAGACAGATGATCCTTCAGAAGTCCAGAGTAATTACCTGAATTTGAGAATTTATGCACTGGAATTGTGTGAAGAACTCCTTTATGCATTTAGGTATAGTAAAAGCCTGACTTAATGGACCATGTGGGAGAAGGGAATTTCTGTAATTTACGTCATTTGCATCATTTTACATCATTTTGTGTAATTATACAAATTACATAAATTGGATGCAAATGATGTAAATGATATCAATTGTCCAAGCTGCTTCAGAAACAGTCTTGGTCCATTGTTTGGGGTGAAGTCCAAGGTAAGATTTGGCTGTTGTATCCAAAGTCTAAATAATTATCCTGAAGATCCATAGAATTGAAGTTTACTTCTAAAGAGGCTTTTTCATGGAAGCTTTCCTCTACATATGGATCATTCTAGTTTGGCTGGATAGATCTCTTTAGTAAAGATCTCCAGAATTTCAAATCCCCTTTTTTCTCTCCCCATCCTCAACTTATATATTAATCTTGCTTTTCAGACAAATATTGTCTCCTATAGTGTCTTATATGATCAGAAAATGAGATATAAGCTTGCAATTTTACAAATAAAAAACACAAAACTTATACAGGGAAGTGAAGACAAAGGAGGAAGGAGGGAGAACAGTTTGGTCTAGTGGATAAGGCAATGGGCTAGAAACCAGGAGACTGTGAGTTCTAGTCCTGCCTTAGGCATGAAAGCTGGCTGGGTGACCTTGGGCCAATCACTCTCTTTCAGCCCAACTCACCTCACATGGTTGCTGTTGTGGGTAAAATAGTAGGAGGAAGGAGTATTAGGTATGTTTGCCACCTTGAGTTATTTATAAAAAAGAATAAAGGTGGGATAGAAATAAAATAAATAAATAAATAAATAATAAAACAAACAAACAAACCAATAAATAAATTGTCAAACCACATCGTGAGCTGTTAGCAGGCATTTATTTTTGGTTTTGGAATATAGTTTGCTGCTGATCTTGGTTGGATTATAATAGGGCATTTTTGGGGTGCCTTTAAATCTCTGCTTGGTGACTTATTCCTAGTGTGTGTGGTCCCAGAGCATAGGGCAGTTATGATAGTTCTTTCTAGCAGAATGATTTAAAATCAGTTGTATCCTTTATCATTTGCCTTGGTGCATCATTACTAGAGAGCAATTTTTCAGAACTTCTGAAGTTCACTGTTCGTAGACAAGATATTGCAATGAATTTATTAAATTTGTTATATTAAAAATAAATTAGATTAAATTTTAAACAAGCTGAATTTAATTAACTATTAGAGTGTGATTCAATGTTGACTTTCCGATGAACCTTTAATTCAGTTATTGCACTCAAGTACTTCTTCCTGCCTTAATTATTACCAATATGTTCTACGCCAGCTTTCCCAGTCTGATGACTTTGGCATCTGTTGAAACCCTAGCCAGCATAGAATTCTGGGAGTTGTAATCCAACACATCTGGAGGCATTATTTGGGAAAAGGCTACTCTATATTATCACTGGCTGACTTCTGCAGTCAGTTGGTTAGCTATGTTTTTCCTGAACACATACACTACGCAAACACATAATTCAAACAGCTTGCTCTGAATTAAGTTTGATAAAATGATATTTATTATTTTAGTAAAACAAAAACCCTATACATTTATTGAAACATCACGGATGGGTAGTTGCAGAAGCTGAGAAATTATACTTTATCTAAGTGCATCTAATAAGTTCTTGGCAGAAGCAAGATTAGATTTCAATGACCTGACACAAATAAGACTTTAATACTTGTTTCAAGCATTAAATGATGATTATCATTAAATGATAAGGGAAGAACATTTCATTCAACAATTTTCAGGTATTAAATTAGTATTCAGTTAGTGCACATTGCAGGAGAGAGAAAGAAAGCCATTGTTACATGACTGAGGACCTCAAGTGGCACAAGCCAATCTGGGCTAAGAGCAAGAACCATTGCTATCATGTGCAAACTTCAGTGGAGCAATCCCTCTAATTCCATTATGAGACAACTCACAGCTACTTCCTTGACGCTGGGGAGATTTAATTATGAATATCTATTATCTTACTATATTTGTTAATTTCCCCCGTCAAACGGCTTTTAGCGGAATATGCATAGGAAGACAAGTGGCAGTTTCAAGCACATCCCACAGCTTATTTTCAATATACCTATGCACATAACCACATTTTCTCCTTGTACACAGAGATGCTAGAGTTGGGTGTCAAAACTAGGATAAAACAGTCTTCTGCTCAACATATGTGGATTTCAGTTTCTAGAACTCCTCAACCACAAATGGTTGTTGCTGTGATCTCTGAGAGTTGCTTCATGTATCTGGAAGTATGGGGAAGAATGTGGAACCTGCCTGAACACTTCCTGAATGTGGGAAACCAAAACCTCTGAAAAATAATTATTTTTATTAATGAGAATATTTTTTTAAATTGGAGCTTCAGTAAACTGGGGTTCAACAAGTTTTAACAGTGGAGTCATTTCTTAAATAAGGCTAATGCCTCACATATGTGAATAAAATTGCTGCTGACCATTTATGGAGCATTTATAGCCCATTTCTTTCCCCATACCTAGTATCAATGATTCCCACTTACGGGCACGTGATATAATTTTTGTAGATCTGTGATCCAAATACCATTCTTTTGTGAATTTCTTTTTCTTCTTTCTCCTTTTCTTCTTGTGCTGTTGAGGTCAATCTTCAGATCAGAATGCAATGCAAAATGTACTTGCAATTCACGGTTAGGATAGTAGATTTGGAACTCCAGCTGAAAATTTTTATGAAGGTAAAAAATACAATATTTCTGAAACTTTGAGGACCACCCATCATAATAAGTAGAGATGTAAAACAATTGTTCTGTCTTCTAGGAAGATCATCTCAGTAGCTCCATGGGTAGATGCAGTTTGCCTGTTCAATTAATGAAGAGAGAGCTTTACATCCTTTAGATAAAGCCCTCAGGTTTCCTTTCTCTAATAAAGCCTTATTTTTGCCTTATTTCATTGTTCTTCGTAAACTTTGTTCTTCTTTTCTTCAAGATTAAAATAAAGTTGCTAAAAAATTCAGCATAAATTATCTTTTTGCATTGAAAGAATATATGAGGGACCCTAGGGAATGTATGAAATGAGAAAAAAAATATTGTGAACTTGAAACAAAACTGTTCTACTGGGAACATTCCTTTGGAATGAGGAACAGAATGTGAATGTTTTTAGTGTTCTCTCTCTCTCACTCTCAAATAAATTTATATGGCCACTCAACTCACACATGGTGACTCCGGGCAGCTTACAAAATTAAATCCATTGTATAAAAAACCCATTGACCCCCCCATGGTGGCTACAGACTCAATCAAATCAGCCACTTGATCGGCTCCGTATCAACCTGGGGTCCCCAGGCCCACTGACAGAACCACGTCTTCAGGGCCTTTTGGAAAGGGATGTTATGTTATGTTATGTTATGTTATGTTATGTTATGTTATGTTATGTTATGTTATGTTATGTTATGTTATGTTATGTTGTTATGTTATTAATTTCTCTTCTCACCCCTATGGGTGGTATGTGTCTTCCTCGATCTTGGCTCCTCTACCAGAGGCCTGAGAGTTTGAGGGTTCTGCGTAGTATCTTAGCTGAGTATCATTCTCTCTAGTTCCTCCTTCAGGCCCTGGTACTTCTCCGGCTTCTCATACTCCTTCTTCCTGATGTTGCTGTCGCTCGGTACCACTACATCTATCACCACTGCTGTCTTCTGGTCCTTGTCTACTACCACAATGTCTGGTTGATTGGCCAGTACCTGCCTGTCGCTCTGGATCCGGAAGTCCCACAGGATCTTAGCCCTGTCATTCTCCACAACCTTCTGTGGAATCTCCCATCTGGACTTGGGAGGGTCTAGCCCATACATTGTGCAGATGTTCCTGTACACAATGCCAGCTACTTGGTTGTGCCATTCAGTGTATGCCGTTCCTGACTGCATCTTACACCCTGCCACTATTTGTTGGTCTGTCTCTGAGGCCTCTCTACACAGTCTGCACCTTGAGTCCTGTCTAGTGTGGTAGACCCCTGCTTCTATGGATCTGGTGCTTAATGCCTATTCTTGTGCTCAGTATCTCAGTGCTGTCTTTTAGTCCAGCCCTTTCCAGCCACTGGTAGGATCTCCCATTGTCAGCCACATCCCATGCAGGGTCTTGCCTTCCCATGGCACTTCCTCTGCTTGATCTTCCTTCCATGTCTGCTGCTGCCTCAGGCATTCTCTCAGCAGTTCATCTTTGAGTGCCATCTTACCGATGTACTCCTGGATGCTGTGGGTTTCATCCAGGAGAGTGGCTTTGACACTCACCAAACCCCGCCTGCCCTCTTTTTGGCTGGTGTAGAGTCTCTGAATGTTGGACTTGGGGTGGAAACCTCCATACATTGTGAGGTGCTTCCAGGTCTTCACATTGGCAGCCTCTATGTCCTCCTCTGGCCAGCTCACTATACTGGCAGGGTGTACATGTTGATGGCATAGATCTTGTTCTTCCCATTGAGCTGGCTCTTCAGGACCTGTCTTATCCTTTGGTGGTACTTGGATGTTGCTGTCTTCCTTGCTTCCTCATCATGGTTCCCATGTGACTGTGGGATACCAAGGTACTTGTAGCTGGTCTGTATGTCTGCTATGTGGCCCACTGGTAGTTCCACCCCGTCAGTCTTGACCACCTTCCCTCTCTTTACTAGCATCCGGCTACACTTCTCTAGTCTGAATGACATTCCAATGCCCTCACTGTAGATCTGTGTCAGGTGGATGAGCGAGTCAATGTCTCATTCACTCTTAGCATACAGCTTGATGTCATCCATGTAGAGGAGGTGGCTGATGGTATAGTATTGGATATTGATATTGATGATATTGATATTGATATTGATATTGAGCCAGTTTAGTGTAGTGGTTAAGGCATCAGACTAGAAACTTGGAGACCATGAGTTCTAGTCCTGCATTAGGCACAAAGCCAGCTGGCTAACCTTGGGCCAGTCACTTTCTCTCAGCCCTAGAAAGGAGGCAATGGCAAACCACTTCTGAAAAACCTTGCCAAGAAAATTGCAGGGACTTGTCCAGGCAGTCTCAGGTAATTGGACATGATTGAATGGATTAAAAAAAATAGAGAGCAATGGAAATTTGAAATGCATTCCTTGCTGCCTTCTAGGACCACAAAAATAGATTGGATTAATATCTATTATTCAACCTATAGAAAAATTGGCCATGGAGATGATTTTTTTGAAAATCAAAGCTATAGTTGAGCACACATTTTCAGCCTGGCATGTCTATACAAAGAGACACTGAATAAAAACAAGCAAGAAGAAACAGCAATGGATTCACAGCCCATAAACAATATGGACAATCTATGTCTGAATATTTCATTGATACTTCTACAACTTTTTATATCTCCCCAGACTAAGAATTTATTCCCTTTCTACTTTTTAGGACAGACTCCCCCTCTATTCCAGATGACTCCAGTTCTGATTTCTTGATGGTTCTGTGCTGTCTACCAAGAAGTTCCTTACCTCTTCTGTAATCTCTACTATCTCTAGTGCCCTGCATTGCAAAGGTTCCTGTTTCTTCTATTTCTGACTCCTTCCAGTTATAGACCTGTACAATCAGATCCTTAGCATTGAAGTTAACTGCCTTGACCTTCTTGGCAAGCCTTCTGCCAGTTTGCAGCAGACTTTATTATTTCTCGATTTTATGATACCTTTTTGCGTTATACCAGTTCAGCCTGAAAAAGAAAGCACAACACACATAAGGGCAATGTTACAACTGTTGAATCCTAACTTCCCCATAGCTAATTTCTTCATGGGCAGTCCTGGCCACAAAAAGCATTAAGCAATAGTACTATAGCACCCCCTGATGGGACATACTGTAGAATGATTAGCTCTCATCAAGATGAAGGAAAGACAAAAATGTGTCCAACTACAAGACAAAGTAGATGTACCAGAATTGGGATTTAGTATACACAGAGTACACACTCCCATGGAAAAGAATGTAAAAAAAAGGTATGCTTCCTAATTTGCTTTACCTCTGTCAAAATACTGGCAATTTGTAAATGTGCTGGAAGCCTCTGTGAATTGGGTAGTAGCAGTGACTGGTGACCCATCTTGTTTTATTGCATTTTTATGACAAGTGAAGAAAATGAAAGATGCTTCAGAAACCCATGATATTTTTATTCCTTTTACTCACCAGCCAAGTATTTTTCTTTCTGTCTCTTGTTATAACCATATAAATACATAGAACTGGGTGATTTTTGTAATGTCTCCAAACCAGTGTTGCAGCAATTTGTGGAAATACAGCTTCCATGGAATACATGTAAATCACTTCCAGACAAAAGCCCTCTTCAGGCAAGCTTAAATCTTCTTTGCTCATGTGCAGCAGAACTGGCCTCAGGAAATAATTGTATTGTGTTCTTCTATAAACAATTTTGGAAGTCGAGAATCCTTGGCTTTAACACAGTAACAGATGATACTTCTGCAACCCAAAGAATTGGATTGATTATGGTGAGGTTTAAGATTGATAATAGATAGATCTATGTTATGACACCCATTGTTTTAGTGATAGGCGGTAGAGGAATGCTTTCTTAAATGGATCATTGTATAAAATATTGACCTCAAGGACTTCATTATTCAAGCTGGAGAGACAGCCACTACTTAACAGTAATAAACTGTTTCTCTGTTACATTGAGAATACTTCAGAAAATATAAGAGTTGTCAAATCTCCTGAAAATCCTGTCTTTATAGTACACATGACACTAAAGCTATGGCAGTATTTCCTGCTAATAAAAGCTGGATGTGAAGGATATCACATGTGCTGACAAGAAACTAAGAAAAATGATACTTGGGTGCAAGGAAAGAAAGACACAGGCCAACGACCTTGGGAAGTTTTAGTGGATATAGTTGTTTCTGCTGTGGAGGAGAAATTACTTGGTAATGTCACAACGACGTAAAAATAAATATATAAATTTCAGAGTTGTACTAAAGTATATGCTTTTGAGGAATAAATGATCCTAAATAGTCAAAGAGTACTTTCATGGGCCCATTTTTTAAAAATGGTAATGATCTTAAAAGGGAACTAGCCTAGATTGTCATTCTTTGGCTTAATCAGCCCATACCTGTGAGAAAATTTTCTTATAACCATTGTGTTCCTCCTTTTATGTAAGCTACAATTAAACAGAAAACTTCTAATTTAACCATTCTTTCCCATTTTGTATAAAATGGAAATTATAGTTACAGATTTGGAATGCGGCAAAGTATGAAACTAATGTTAAATCATTATATTGTGACTTTCTCCAAAGCCAGAAATTATAGTTAAATGAACACTTATTAGGTTGCTTACTTATGCATGAGGGGAGGAGCAGGCTGTGTGCAAAGCCAAAAGACTTGCCCAAATTTCAGCAGCTTGAACTGAGGTGTGATTGTTCAAATGTGATCTGAGTGAAGGTCAAACAGCTTTATATTTCAGACTTCCAGACGACTAAGGGCACAATTCATTGAGAAAGTCATACTCTTCATGAAATGATAGAAACTGCCCCAAATAGAACTCTTATATAGCTATAAAATAAGGTAAAGTCTCCTTCAAGTCAAGCTTGATTCCTGGTGGGATTGCGGATATATCTATCTAATCTCCTTGGAAGTAGTACTGAAGTAGTTTGCCATTGAATTCTCCCAAGGTGATTTCTTTAGTTTCCTAGTTGTTTCTTGGAAGTCTCCCCCAAAATTATTAACTAGTCCCAAATCCTACTTAACTATTGAGCCCAGACAAGGTCATCCAAGTGCTGCTATCTGCTGAGACAGTTTTGTAAATCTTGCACAGAAGAAAATGGAACTGGATCCTACCATAGGCTATTAAGATCTTCATTTGCATCTGGCCAGGTTGTTTGGGTTTTGACAAATTTATGTTCTTCCTTCACTTACCAAATAGAATACACCAGTGATAATGGTAACAGCCTTGAGGTTTTTTAAGGGATGCATTTATAGGTATAAAATTCAGTATGAAATCTACTAAGGTAATATCTATAATGATTCACTTAATTTTTATTCCAGGAACTACTTAGGAATTCTAGAAGGGAGAAGGGAGACATTTGTTCTGCTTATTTATATTTGTTTACATGTTATTATGTACATGCAAAGGGGGTATAACAATAACTGGAAATGAATGACTGCATAGGTTTGATTTATAGCTTGCTCATTAATTTCTCAATAGGCTAAAATGAGCTTTATACCTTTATAGCCTGAATTTAGTTGCCTGGAACTATAGCTTAAAACTCTCTGCATATATAGTATTACTTTGCCATAGGACTAGGCATTCAGCTGATCTAGATTAAGCATGCTGAAGCAACTAGAGAAACATGTTTGTGTGGAGTCCTTGGTGCTCTCTGAGCCTTGTTGTTTTCTTGCAGACATTTCATTGCCAGGCTAGGCAACATCTTCAGCGTGAAAAGGGAGTGGGACTTGCTCTCTGTTTATATACCATGGCTTGTCCTGCTTGTGTTGGTGGAGATCATGGGAAGTAACTGTTCTACTTTACTCTGCCTTGGTCGGGCCTCATTTGAAATACTGGGTCCAGTTCTAGGCACTGTACATGTTTTTAAGTGATAGTTCCAAGCAAGTAAATTGTGGCATAAAAAGACATTGATAAACTGGTGTGAGTTCAGAAGAGGGCTACTGAGAGGATGGAGGAATGGAAACAAAGTCCTATGAGGGAAGAAATTGGTTATGTTTAAATTTCAGAAGAGAATGCTGAGATGAGATATCATAGCAATCTTCAGATATCTAAAAGTCTATCATACAGAAGATAGAATGGATTTGTTCTCTGTTGCAACAGAAGATATGGACCACAGCCAAGGGTTGAAACTACAGGGAAGGAGATTCAGGTAGGACATTAGGAGGAATCACTTGATAGTAAAAGTTCTTAACCAGTGGAATAAGCAGCTTCCTAATGTGTATGTTCCCCTTCATGGGAGATAACAGCCATTATCTGAAATGTTTCAGAAGATTCTGCACTGACCAGGAATTGAATTGGATGACCTCTGAAGTCCCTTCCAACTTGGTGATTGCACTAAAACTGATATGATTACCTGCATGTGTTTCATTTACTCCTTCTATCACATTAAATATTACCACTTGGTAGCAATTTGGGGTTGAGTTGAATTCTAAAAGTTATATGTAAAGCTTTTGGGCCTAAGTGTGGCCCTTAGGTTTCAGGTTATCAATGCTTTGTTTAAAGTTTCCAAAAGAAAAAGCAAATGATTCCAAATAACTATGGTTTAGAAACCTCAGTGGAGTTGTAGTTATAAATACATGTATTAGTAATCACCTAGCATTGTTTCCTTCCTTCTAAAAACAGTCTGTCAATGTAACCTAGATTTCTGAACAGAGATGGACAAGTCTACCGGAAATCTACCCACACTAACCAAGTGCTCCACTACCAAAGAAATAACCCAAACTCCCACAAGAGGAGCTGTGTAAGAACACTATTCAGACAAGCACAAATGCACTGCAGCAACCCAGAACACCAGAAAAAGGAAACAGACCACTTACTGTATATAGCATCTTCCAGCAAAATGGATACCCATGCAACTTTATCAAAAAGTGCCTGACCACTCAACCCACCACAGCAAAACCAACAGAAGCTATGAAAAGGATTACGCTGCCATACATCAGAAACATCTCAGAAACTACTAATAGACTGTTACAACCACACGGCATCACTGTAGCACACAAACCAACCCAAACCCTTCAGAACATCGTAAGTAACCCAAAAGACCCAGTAGCCCAAGAAGAAAAAACAGGAGTTATCTACAACATACAGTGTAAGGACTGTAACAGCCACTATGTAGGACAGACTGGCAGAAGACTAGCAGAACGCATCCACGAACACCAACTAGCAGTCAGAAGACACAATGAAAACTCCTTAATCTTACAACACATGGACAGACTTAACCATACTTTCAATTGGGAAACTGTGAGCATCTTAAACCAAGCCAAATCCAAAAATGCTAGAGAATTCCTGGAAGCTTGGCACTCAGACAAAGCAGCCATCAACAGACACATAGAGGTAAACAACATTTACATACCATTCATAAGAGACAATAGAAAAGCCAGAAGACCAGAACACCTCCTTGCCAGCAATCATCACCCAGATATGCAAAGATTAACACAAAGATTAGCACCAGAGGAACAATCAAACAGCACAATATACCCTAATCAAGGAACTATTAACTCAGTCAATCAACCAAGTAGCAAACAACAGCCCAATCAAGGAACTACTAAGGAGAGAACAACACCTCCACCAACACAAGCAGGACATACCATGGTATATGAACAGAGAGCAAGTCCCTCACGCTGAATATGTTGCCTAGCCTGGCAATGAAACGTCTGCAAGAAAACAGCAAGGCTTAGAGAGCACCAAGGACTCCTCAGAGATGGACAAGCTCAGCCTAATATCTTGTGGGGCACAGGAGGAGAAGGGGGGGGATATGGAAGAATGGGGAAGCCAAACAAAGCAATGGAAGCGGGTGAGAAAAAGAAAGCTTTCTGCAAGTAATCATTTCAAATTACTAGCCAGATCAATGTATTATTTCCTGGAGAAAGAAAGGAGGAAGGAAGGAAGGAAGGAAGGAAGGAAGGAAGGAAGGAAGGAAGGAAGGAAGGAAGGAAGGAAGGAGGGTGTCAAGGGAATGGCGAAAAAACAATGCTGAGCCGAAGTTCAACTCTAGTATCTTTATTGTTTCTACCCTACACAGAATCTTGCTAGACTAAAGGTCCCTAAATTGAGCTAATAGATAGATGCTTCTCATATTCTCATATAAGAATCTTAGTGATGTGCACTCTATGAAGCCCAGGCCTGGGCTTGATGTTTGTCATTATTTAATGTCCCCTGTTTTGTTTTGTGGATTTTGTTAGCTGAGCATTTTAGTCTGGGTTGCCTGTTGATTTAATGTTTCTAGCTGTTTTTTAGTTTTGTACGCTGCCCAGAGTCCACTGGAGTTAGGTGGCCAATACATATAAATAAATAAATAAATAAATAAATAAATAAATAAATAAATAAATAAACGAATTAAGAGTACAGAAGACTTTTTAATGAAAACATTTACCAGCTTTCACTGACCAATGTTGGAAACAGCCCTAGGGCTAGGAGATAAAAGGCTTGCCTAAGTTACAAACTAAATACGAAGAAGGTGATGTCTGAGCCCCCAATGAACTTACTTGATACAACTTTGCTGTTGCAATGCAAGGCCATTTGCAGAGAAATCAAACCTGTTGGTTCCATATCCACATTGATTTGATCAAACAAGTTGCTCTCCCAAATCAACTTCATGCAATAAATCATGCAGGAGGCTGGAAACAAACTCTTAAAAAGGAGAGCTATCTAGAGAAATGTTCTATAGTATACCAAAAGGCAAGAAGACAAACTCACCTAATTGATCTACAGGATCTTTGATTGTTACTAACACAGTCTTCTCTTTCATCATTTAGCATGGAATAAATTATCTAGGGGGGGGCTCAAGAAAAACAAAATTTGCTCCC